>AFIR01000533.1:0-16935 GCA_000223685.2 Zymoseptoria pseudotritici STIR04_4.3.1
CGAAGGTAGTCGATATCGATGCGAGAGCGTAGTATGTCGAGGGTAGTAAGGGCGAGGGTTATACTATGGGCCGCGATCGCTCTCGGAATACGAGTTAGGGCTCAGTCCGACAACATCCGTCTGGACTCGTACACTTCATCAACCCTTCATGCAAAGCACACAACGACCACGATGTATTAGTTGCAGATCTCGTGCCGGTTGTCTGGCAGTATGACTCAGAAGATCACTTGCTAACGTGGCTTATCAAGTTTCACATCATTCCCGTCCAAGCACGTCCCAATGTCCTCCCGGACGACTCATCCGAATCCTCAATTCCAGGTCTTCTCCCTGCTCTCGCCAGTGACACACCCGACCCTGCCTACGTCACCCAACACAAAGCTTCATCCTGTCCGTCGGTCGCATCAGAAGTCCCGGGCGGGCTGTGCAGCATGCAAGGCGAAGCGTGTGAAGTGCGATGAGGGAGCACCGGAGTGCGGACGCTGTTTGAGGTTGAGGAGGTGTGGAGAGGGTGGGCAGTGCGTGTATGAGAATACCACCAAGACTGGCAGGAAGAGAGACAGGGTCGAGAGCAGAAGGGACAGTGGGAGGGAGTCAAGTTCTACTGGGAGTCCGGAGGAGGATGGGGAGGTTGAGGTTGTGGAGCGGACGGTGGCGAGAAGGACTTCTGTGGACAGTGCGATGTCGATTTCGAGCATCACGGAGGAGTGGAACAGCATGGCTGTCGCCGTGTCGCCGAGGAGTCTAGGCTCGATTCCGGTGGACCAGGAGCTGTTGCGGCACTACGACGATATGACGAGCGAGGGACTGCTCATAGGCCCAGAAAGTGCACATTACCACACGAATGTGCTGAGATTAGCGCAGAAGGTGAGTTGAAAATCGTCCGATTTCCGCATCGACTTGAAGCTGAGTATCGACTTTTCCGCAGTACACGTATCTACGGCACACTCTCCTTTCAACGGCCGCCCTCCACCTCTCCCGCTCCACGCCCCACAACTCGTATCATGCTACTCAACATCTCCACCTCCTTACCTCCGCCCTTCACGACTTCCAAGAAGCCATCACATTGCCGCTCGTTCGCTCTGCCTCCGATGCACTGATAATCACTTCCTTCCTCATCACAATCCAGTATCTTTCACTACCCCACTCCTCCCTCTGCCCACAGTCCTCATGGGTCTACTCCAACTCTCCAGGCCGTCTTCACTGGCTATCAGTCCAACAAGGAACCTCTGCCCTACTCGGAAAGTTCCGCCCTCACCACTGCGAGAACCGCATGTTACTCCACTTCTCGCCACCCAAGCCCTCTCCACGCCCAACTTCCAACTCCTCCGTCCGAGCCCTACCAGACTCATTCTTCACCCTCTGCAACGTGACAGATCCCATGGGTCAGCCCGGCTGCCACCAAAATCCCTACCACGATCCCGTGCACGCCCTCTCCCGCCTCTTACCCCTCCCAACCGGCCGCCGCAGCTTGTCGAAATATCTGCACTTCGTGTCGAGGGTATATGCGCCGTTTATACAGCTCGTGGAGCGGAATGATCACCGCGCATTGCTGATACTGGGCTACTGGTTTGCGTTGATCTGCGGGGTGGGAGAAGAGGTTTGGTGGTGCTGGGGACGAGCGAGAAGGGATTGTTGGGCAATTTGTGAAGTGCTGAACAGAGAAGCTGGAGAGGAGGTGAGAAAGTTGGTGGGATTCATGGAGGGCGCTTGTGGCTTTGAGAGGGAGAAGGGGGAGGAAACCAGAGTGGTGCAGTCGAGGGATTGCGCGCGGTCAGAGAACGAGTTCCAGGGAGTAGATTGCGATTGAGCTGAAATGATTCAGGGTTCCGGAGTAAAATGGCTACGCAACTAATCAGGTCAGATCTTACCACGGAGTCTCACAGCATTCGAAATGCTATCTCCGTCAATGTCATGCGTGCGCTTGCTGATGTCGTGCGGCATCGCATGTAGAACGTGAAGCTCATGCAATTCTGAGCTGCCTTGCTTACATGCTCGCGCTCGCGCAGTGTTCAAGCTCGACGGCGCTTTTGTTGGAAACTCAAAAGGTATCGATGGAGCTTATTGTCGATGTGGAGAGGAGAGGAGGACATCTCGAGCTGGAGTTGAGGGCTGAGCTTGATAGACACGCTATTCCTGTCTCGGAATAGCGTTCTGTCGCACCTGCCTTCTCGAAATCCACTCCAATTCTTCAATTTCGACGACATCCCGAAGCGCATTCTACACCACCTCACCTTGTCTCTCCACCAACACCGCACACACCACAAACATGGCGACTCTCGCATTCGACTACACACCCGGCCGACCGGAGAACATCGACCAGATCCTCAACGGGCTCGACCGATACAACCCCGAGACGACGACAATCTTCCAGGACTATGTCTCGAGCCAGTGCGAAAACCAGACATACGATTGCTACGCAAACTTGGCGCTGCTGAAATTGTGAGTCCTGTCGCGGCTCCCCGACGACCGCATGCGCGAGAATAACAGGCTCTTCCATGATGATCCAACCAAAAAACGTTTCCTATTAGCTGAGGGCTCTGAACCGCCTGAATGAAGCGAAACAATGTATTAGCTCTATCTGATCCGAAGCCTTTCCTCGCGCTCAACACACAGCATCTCCAAGACAACAACTCAGGAGACCATTTCGCTGACAACCTCGTCCGCAACACAGATACCAATTCAACCCGCACCTTACACGCGACGAAACTACCACCAACATCCTCGTCAAATCTCTCACCGTCTTCCCTTCACCCGACTTCAGCCTCTGCCTCTCTCTTCTCCCACCCTACGTCCTGCAAGACTCCAAAGCCACCGGAGGCGCCTCATCGGGTACTCTCGCGGAAGCAGTGCAATACCTCGACGTCCTCCACAACCAGCTCAACAACGCACAATACACCGACTTCTGGTCGACGCTCGACTCTTCCGATCTCTACGCCGACCTGACGGCCGATGTGCACGGCTTCGAGGATATCATGAGGTTGAGAATAGCGATGGTGGTGTCACAGTGTATGCAGCAGGTGGGACGGAAACATTTAGAGTCGTGGTTGAACGTGGAGGGAGCGAAGTTTGAGACTTTCTGTCGGGACATCTGTGGATGGACGATTGAAGGGGAGATGGTGATTATGCCGTCGAATAAGGACAACGAGGCGAGGAGTGTGGTGCAAGGGGAGAAGGTCAAGTTTGATCAGTTTTCGAGGTTGATCAAGAGGGCGTATGAGCAGCCTGCGTAGACGTGGATGCATGATGGCAGATGGTGATGAGATACTCGCTCCACATTGAACTGATGCGGGGACGGGATGGATGTGATGCATTCAGCGCGGCGTTCAGGGCGGTGAAAAGATGCTTCTTTGCGCTGATTCAAAAGATGGAGCTTCAAAAGCTCGGGTTGTGAAAGTAGGGCTCTTTTAATCGCCCTTCAGTATGACACACTCATGCCGGCCGTTGCTGCTTAGCCAATTCCTCCCACTGCACGCCAATCCACTCCTCCACATATCCCACTTCTCCCTCGCCTTTGCCCTTCTCGCCGCAGTCCTTGCTGCAAACGCCAAGGATGATCGTGCCCCAGTCCATGCCGTCAATCGACATCTCCTCCGCCTCCAACTCCTCAATAACGTGCGGTGTAAGCTGCAGCTCAAACACCCTCCCAGCCCCACAGTTTGCACACTTTGGCATGAAGCTCTTATTGCCATTCCCCTGTACTTTGACCTTGACATTCGCATCCCCTTGCTCCGGCGCCAACAACTTCCCAACAGCATCCGTATCAGAATACAACAACGGGTGACCCGCGAATTCGTACCGCAGGACTTGCTCCGGATTTTGTGCCAGTCGATCGGCGAACTTCTGAAATGTCTTGTCCATGCTGCTTTCGAAAGCTTCTTTGACGTCCATGCTGCTGCTGCTGCCACCCTCGGAGTCCACGTCGAGGCGGGTCTGAGGAGGGACCGTCGTAGTTGGGGTTGGGTCTATCCATTCTTTGTCGGCGTCGAGGTGGTAGGAGGGATAGGGGTATGGGAAGGCGGAGTTGTCGGGCCAGGGTGAGGAAGATTTGGGTGCAGACGTTGATGGTGTGGTGGGTTCGGGGCTGGAGATTCGGGCTTTCTGGGCGAAGGTTTCGGGGAGCGTGGTGTCTGCTTCGGCGGGCTTTTGGGGTGGTTTCGCGGCAAGTGTTGATGTGCCTGCGAACGGATTCGATGCACCGCTGCCGTTCGTTGAAGTAGAGAAAGGGTTTGCGTTACCTCCTCCGCTTCGCTTGACTCCGAACAAGCTCTCTCCGAGGTCGACTTGTGGTTTGGGTATTGGAGCAGCCTGCTCGACCGTCTCTTTGGGCGCTGCCTTTGGAAGTGAAGCCTCGATCCCAGTCTGTCTCGTTGCCCGAAATCCTCTCACACTCCCCTCCTTTCGCCTGCATGGCTTCCTCCGACACGCCCAGATGTACAGTCTCCTCTCATGTCCAGGATATCGATCGGGTAGGTCGCCATTGATTTGTAGGAGGAGGTTCATGAGACCATTGCAGGCTTTACACTTTGCCAATTCGCCGGATGGTGCAGTCTTGCCGTCGAGCCATGTCTACACCCCACAGTCAGCTCATGCTGTTGTCCGGCACGCGAAGCATTGAATGCGTACTGGATGTCCTCCAAGCTGGCTAAAGTCGTCGCTCGTGGGTTCCTTCGAAGCATATCCTAGCAACACATTGGTCTCGATATCGTCTCCCGCTGATGAGTCCGAGTCGTAGTTGTCCATGGCGACAGGTAGAGGATATCTATGTCAATGGCAAAGTTCCTCGAAGTGAATTCGATTCGTGAAGCCACAAAATTGTTTGCCGAGATTCCGCCGGCCGATAACGATAAGCAACTTACGGTGACTTCACCTCGAAGCTCCTGCATTGGCATTCCGACAAACATCAACTTGAAATCGGCTCGGGGAGTGTAACGATTCCTGGAAGCTCATACAAGAGTAGAGCGCCTGAAGCTGGCCCAAGAGAGCACTCTCACTTCAATTCTGTCTCCACCGCTCCACATCATGGAACCCATCACAACATCAGCTCAACCTTGCGCAGCACTACAACCTCGAACACCACCAGCATCCCTCCTCACTCTCCCTCGCGAGCTGCGCGACATCATCCTCGACCATCTGATCCTCAAACCAAAAAACACAATAACCATGCTCCCCAACTTCAACTGCCACACAAACGAAGTCTCCGCACGGGCACCAGCCATCTGCGCCGTCAACAAACAACTCCGTTCCGAAGCTCTACCCGCCTTCTACGCCAACAACACCTTTTTCGCACAACTCGACAACGACGAAGACCTGGAGACGGCAAAACGATGGCTCTCAGCAATCGGCGATGAGAATGTAGCTCATCTGCGGCGGTTGGCGATGTGTGGGTGGACGAGAGTGCCGTTTGGGCATATGGTTAGTCGGAGATGGGTTACTGTTGTTCTGGATTTGAAGTTGGGGACGATGGAGTTGGAGAGTTTGGAAGGGAAGTATGGGATTGATGAAGTGGTCGATGGAATCAGAGGTACGATGGATGAGCTGGAGGTGGCGTATCGGGATGTGGTGAAGGCGAAGGATGGGAAGGCGTTTGATGGAGAGATGTTGGGCGAGTTGATGAGCGGATTCAATATGCTCTGCACGGGCTATTGACTGCGAGGTGGCACTGTGGCGATCTGTCCCTGTGATCAGGACCGGATGATTGCACTGGTGAGACCGGTCTCAGAACATCCTCATGACAAGCAGCAATCGCGGCAGTAGTCTCAACTGGTTCGAGAAACATCGCCGCACTGTCCATTTTCACCGTTCTTTGGACAAGACTCCGATCCCTCCCAGCCAAGTTCAGCTCGCGAGGCTCCCATCGGCAGACTTCTTGACAGCAAGGACCATGCTTGTGAGCAGGAGCCAGTTTGCATATCTAGCAATAACACAGGCTCTGATTTTTGGGATCACGCGGTACGGTCTGAAAGAGGCGATTGTATGGTTGTCAAATACAGGCTGTCAATTGTCCGTCAGGAAACGCTTGCTGTCTGATCTTAGACCTGACACCGCCTGGAAACTGATCTGGAGCTAATTGCTTGGTCGCGACTCGCCACATTGTTTTCTCATAATCTCAGTACTCTGGCTTGGTCTCTACCGCAGTGCCATATCTCGCGCTGCGACAGTTCCCGAACAACACTTGGATTCGTGCGACATCCCATCACGGTGATATCGATGTTCGAGATCCCTTCGACCGTAGCGCCGCCTTCAAACCCGAGGCCTCCTCTTTCAGACGCCGACGCTCCTCCTTGATCTCCACCAGACGGTTCCTGGCTGCGGCATCTTCCTGCAACCGTCGCTCGTGCGCAGCGTCTGCCTGCTCCTGAACCTTTTGCTTGTGTTCGTCCGCTTCTTTCTGGATCAGTGCCCCATCGAAGACTGCTTTTGTGCTCTCTGGCAGCCCGTGATTGCGGACCATGTCGAAGATGCGGCAGAACTGTTTCGTGCATGTTCCGATGACCATCACCTGTAATCCCAAGCCTTCGTAAGATGCCTGCTCGGCGGGCAATGCTGTGAGATCCACGTAGCTTGACATGAGCCTGTGAAAAGCATGTCGGTCGCGGATCTGGTCGCGAAGTGTGCTGTCGACTGCAAGTATTTCGGTTGTTTCGACACATCCGCGAAGGAAACGATCGAGATCGATTGCAGCTCTGACTTCAGCCGACTGTTGCGTCCAGTCTGCGGCGGCGACTGGTCTCTGGATCTCCAGCTCGTCATCTGCATCGGGCTGGTGGCTGTGCGCTTCAGGGTTGAGGCAAGGACCGTTCGCCGTGGGCTGTTTTCTGCTCGCGCCCATGTCCGCCTCAGTCCAGACCGGCTCGGCTTCCTCAATCGATGATCGGACCCTCTCACGACCTTGCCGTCTCACCTCGTCCCATTCTTCCATCCGGTCCCGGCGCGCCTTCTTCACCGCTTCCATCTTCGCCTCCTCGGCTTCGACCCGTGCTGGAGTCTCTAGCATCCTCACCCATTCCTTCACCACGTCGTGAATCTTGCCAACGACCACATATCGCCATATCGTCCCAAATCTCTCGGGAACTGCAACTGCTTGATGATGAAGTCCCAGCTTCTGACAGTTGCGATTCAGTTCTAGTCGCTTCGATGCCCTCACGCGCAGGATATCTGGACTTCGGCGCGGCGCCGCCGAAACTTCCTCGAGTTTTGCAGTCAGTGCTTTCGCGCGGAGATCAAACTCCAGACCTGCCGAGTCGGCATCTTCGAGGATGTGGCGGATGTTGGAAATGTGCTGTCGGATTTCACCGCCAATAAAGTTGACGACCCAAGGGCGCATGGACGCTGCATTTTCCGAAGGCTCGATGCCACGGATGGCGCATTGGATGGTCCAGTATGTTTTGTGGTATTTCTCTAGTGGGACGAAATATGGATCGGGTTCGAAGTAGAGGTGGAACTTTGAAGGTTGTGGGAGTTGGGGCGTGGTGGCCGACATTTCCATGTGACTGTTTTGGTTGTGTTATGGGAGGATGTTGTGGGAAGGAGAAGTCCGTGCTTCACTTTGAAAGAGTGCGTAAAGGAAAGTTTGTGATGAGAATGCAGCGAGGATGAGCGTTTGCAAACGCAGACTTGGTGAAGTGACAATTCTGACAGATCACAAACGAAACATCTCACCACTTCTCCGCACTACAACGAGATCTTACCATATCACTCGACCCTTTAAACATTTCCCTCGACGACGCTGTCCAGGAGACGGTCGCCTGTGTCCGTGAGACATGAGCACAATTTTCTCCTCGTTCAACGCGCGCTACCAGCAAGTCAATTCTACTCACCATGGCGTTGCTCGTTGGAGCACAGAGCCACGCACTCTCTACAGTTCCACGCACGACGGCTGTTGGAGTAGAGCCAGCGAGCGTCGTCGACCCCTTTCTAGGACTTTGCCAGAGTGTAGTGGGTGAACATGGGTCCCAGTGTCCAATGCTGCTGGAGCTGGATCGAGGCTGCGACCAGAGCTCCATCAAGGCTGGGTCAAGGCGCCGTCTCGTGCAATTCTCGCTCTCTTCTCCTTCATCAATCTTTCTCGCGGATGTGATGATGAAAGATACAACATCCCGCTTTGCTCATTAGTGAAATTGAAGCCCGCCGCCCGCCATGGTGGACCCTGGCGCGTGAGATGGCGTCAAGTGGGGTGTGGAGGGCATTCGACGTCCGTCTTTGTCCACGATCTCAATTATGTAGCGGACGCATCACTTGGAAAGAGAAGGGAGTAGAGCAAGAACGGTGTCAAGGTCGAGGAAAGGAGACACTCCCGTTCTCCTGGGCTGAAAAGACGCATTATTCACGATCGATTGACGTTACAAGCTCCCGGTGCCATGCAGGGGAGCGACTTCTGTTTTGGGAAGCTGCGTGTTTGACGTACCTTCCTTCCTCTTTCTTTGTTCCTCTCGCCTACATCATTGCTACAACAACCTACCAAACTATCCTCTCTACGAACCTCGACCTCACAAGTCATCCAAAATCCTACAACTTTGCGCACGAACACCGCTGCACTGCCTTGACCGCACGCTCATACCAATCCCGCTCCCAACCGCATCTTTCCTGCGACACACGTCTTCTCCTGCGCCGGCGCAGATACCCCTCCCACAGGTGTCGCATCGCATCGACATAACGACACGACCTTTTCGCCGTACCGATCTCAACTACACAAACCACTCCACCATCGCCAAAATGAGCAATAACCCAACCCTCATCAACCTCCCACCCCACCCCTCCGACCCTGTCACCCCCTCCGAAGTTCCGTGAGTACCGTTTTCACCTCCAAAAACCTCACGCTCTCTCTAATTAATCCTCAGCTCCCGCTCCGGCACTCCCAACTCAACCACAACCTCCATGTCCGAACTCTCCACCGTCGCAATCAAAGACGGCCACCGCGGCCTCGGACCCCACCACCACCACCACCAAGCCTCGGGCCTCTCCTCGCAACTCGACGCCGAACGCGCCGACCGCATCTCCCGCCTCGCAGGTCTCGAACGCGTGACCACCGCCCGTAACCCTCAAACTCCTACATCGCTCAACCCTGGCGGACAACCCGGATCCTTCAACTCGCCTGCGAATCAGCCGCCGCATGTGCAATCCTACTTCGACGCCTCTGGTAACCCCGCGCTGGCGAGAGAGCGCAGCACAGTGGGAAGTGCGTCTGCGACAGGCAGCGTCGGCGCACGCACCACCTGGGCGGGAAGCGAAGCGGGCGACACCTCGAATTTCGACAAGATGAGCGAGTCGCAAGATCTGGACATGGAGCGGGACACATCCAGTGTTGGCGGGGGAGACTACATGAGTGAAGACGGCGAGACAGGCGGACTGGTGGCCTTTGGGGAGGGAGCGAGGACGCCGGCGAGGGGCAGCATGATGGGACTTTCATCCGCCATCGGAAGCCCGAGTGGTAAAGCTACGGCGACGACGCCGAGAGGTGGTGGTGGAGGTGGAGATGTGAGGATGGGAGATGATGGGGATACGTCGAGTCTGGGAGCGGGGAGCTTTGGAGGTGCTGGAGGAGGATTTGGTTCGATGGGAGCTCCTCCCCCGCAGGGTCATGCGGCGCAGCAGGCGGAGAGGATTGTTAGGGAGAATATGAACACCACTAGTCAGGATCGGATGACGAGTCATAATGAGACTTCACCGAAGAGGGGAGGTGCTGGGCAGGAACCGCAGTTGGGCAAGTTTGGGTTTGAGAAGTAGAGCTGTCTGTGGATGTGCGAGGGAGAAGTTTCGCCTCGTGTGAGGGACGCAAGGGAACGGAAAAAGGTCGGGCGACTTTATATGGGAGGGACGAGGCCAACGGAGGAAGATAAGTGATGATCTTTGACAACTTCCCGCGATGCGATGCGCGAGCGCTGGTGCGTTCTCACGGCTACGAATGAATGAAGATGATTCTCCAACAAGCCTCTCCCTTTGTACGCTTCATTCCCGCGGTTCCTTTGCCCATCGGGACTTGTCCGCCATTCAAGTCCTTAAACTTTATATCGTCATGTCGTCTGCAACATCATCCTCGTATGCTTGCTGCTAGGCACTCTCTTCGAGATCTAACCACCATCTAACCACCCACCCTCCCTCCCTCTCCCTCAAATCCACCCCCCTTCCATCTCCTCCTCCCCTCCCCTCCCATCCCTCAAATCCACAACCTGAAACTCCAACCCCGGCCCCTCAACCACATGCCCCACCCCACCCAACGCATCCGTATACAACCTTCCCTCCTGATGCGGATGAAACGCGCTCGTCTGCGTACATCCCAAAATCGCATCTAACCCCGGCGGTTCCGTCAACCTGAAAACCCCCCAGTCAGGATCTTTCCCCGGCGCGCAAACAATCGCAATCGACTCGGGAAGCATGACTTGATACCCCGCGCTGGTGTGCAGATCTCGAGATGAGAGGAAGCAGGTTTGCGAAGGATGGGTGTGTATCCACCCCACCACGAGAAGGGCGTGGGAGTCGACGTAGGAGAAGAGCGCGGCGTCGCCGGCGGGGGTGGTGTCGCAGGTGTTGGGGGTGGAGGTTTGCTCGGGGAGGATGAGGTGGGTGATGAAGAGGGCGTTGGAGATGAGGGTTGCGGCGAGGATGCCGCAGGTTTCGAGATTCTGGGCGGTGTTTGTTGAGGCTAGTTTGAGGAATGAGGAGCGGAGGGATGGGGGAAGGAGCAGAGGGCGGAGAGGGGAGCCGGATTCGGTGGTTGCTGTTGGGGCGAAGGTGTAGCGTTGGGTGGGGTTGGATGTTGAGGTTGAGGTTGAAGGTTTTGGGGGGAGGGCGGGGGCGGAGAGGGGGTTTGGGAGGGGAGAGGGTCTGTTTGGAGGGTATGGAGGGGGGAGGGAGGTTGTAGGACGATATGTTGTCGAAGTTTGTGGGGCGCCATGACATGCGGGACTCTTTGGGAGGGACGGTGGGGTACCGTGTTGAGGAGGGTTGTGAAGTTTGAGGAGTCGGTAAACTTTGGCGAGATTGATTGGACTGTCCGTATAGAAGACGACCTGCTTCGCGGAAGCCGTCGTCAATCTGCTGGAAGTATTCGTCGTCGTCGTTGACGATTCCTTGCCGTCTTTGAGCGACTGTATGTGGTGAGATGCCTGCTTGATGGGTCGATCGTTTGCTCGCATCTCGTCGTCTGATTTCCTTCTGAGCCAGATCTACAGCGAATCGCCGGTCTTGATGTGCGTTGAGAGTCGTTGTTGAGGCCATAGCGCCAACCATGTCATAAGAGCCTCTCCGCGAATGTGAATGGACAGCTTCTCCATCCAGCTCATTTTGAGTCAATCTTCTCTCTGCATCCCGATGTGCCATAATTTTGACATATCGTTCATGCTCCTGGTTGATTCGAGGTTTCCACTCCTCCATTTTGACGAGGTTCTTCTGGAGCGTCTTCCGCGCTTGAGAGAGCTCCGCTTTGAATTGCGGATTCCTGTAGTCCGGATGTTGTGGCAACTTGGCCAGCACCAGTTCCGCGTGTCGATAGATGTAGAGATAGGCCTGTGCGATGTTCCCCTCGTCCTCGCAGACGGTGGCTTCCGTGAGGAGCATTCTGGCTGCACGGATCCATTGCTGTAGAGGCCGGTTTGGGTTGAACTCGAAGTTTTGAGCTTCTTGGACGATTTCCTCCACATTCAGAGGTCGGGACAATGCGGCATGATGCCGCGAAAGAGCCATGATGGATGGTGGTCCTGATCAGATGCCGGACTTGAGGTTTCAGGCATTCGTCTGATTGATGGTCTTCCCGGGGATCGCGTCAACGGGAAGATGGCCAGGCGGCGGCAGAACAAGAGCCCTGCGTATTGGGTTTGATGTTCTGAAAGAGCCGTCTTCTTCCTTGTGTCCCGTTGCATGTCCTCCGAGGCAAGATGAATCGAGTTGTCCTTTCCTGTTTCAAGGTGACATCTAGAGACACGGTCACGCCTCAGGCTCCACTTCCATTCATTCGTAATGACTAAGCAGGAAACCAGCAGACGACCGGGATGCATCGCATCTGTTCTTCGATCGAAACCATTTCTTTTCATCATCAACTCTACATCTGTCGTTTGTTTCGACTGTGTCTTCACTTCTCGCCCCTCAAACCGTTTATGTCGAAGAAGAGGATAGCTGATGCTATCGCCTCAAAACCTCTGAATGATACCCTCCGCAAGCTTCTTGACGTTTCCGTGCCGAGAGGACGACCGTCCGTAAGTGCTCAAGTCAATCCCGAGCAAGTCGACATAGTCTCGGAGAGTTTGTGCGGTAAGTCTCGTTTACAAGCCATTCGATGCCTCCCCCACTCTGACCTCTTCCAAGACGATGTGCTTCAATATCTCGCCCCATCTCTCAAGCCATATCAAGGATGCACCGTCATCGATGTCAACCCAGGCGCTTGCCTGTGGTCTGCAAAACTACACAAATTCCTCAAACCGAAGCGGCACATCTTGATGGAGCCCGATGAGCGTTATGTCGAAACCTTCATCAAGCCTTTGCTGGATCGGCCGAATTCGAAATACTCCCACACCACTCTGACAGGGGCTCACAACACTGGCATCTTTCTAAAAAACTTCAGAAAGTTGTTTGAAGATGAGGGGTTAATTTTACCGCGACAAAATCCCGCCTACGATGACCCAAAACTGCGTCAAATAGACACAAGTGTCCTACTCACGGGGAACCTAGTCCGCAGATTCGCGAGAGACAAAGGCATGTGGGCCCATCGAGCGAATCACACCGATGATAGCAATGCTCTTCTGCTCGTTCAGGCCCTTACCGCTCTCTCGAATGATGCCCTTCACAAGTATGGCTTGGTCCGGCAGCTCTGGTGGGTTCCAGAGAAGGCCAAAACGTCCGTCATTGCATACAACCAGACGTTTCGGTCCAAGCTGACCGCCGTGCTCGATATCGCCTCCGACATCACAGAAGTCGCTGGTATCAAACCCGCTGTGGACTTTGAGCGATGGGGGAGTGTGCTGAAGCCTGGTGGTATACGCAGTCGATCTTCTGCGGTGGCGAACGCAGGCCATGTTCAAGTCAAGCAGAGGATGCATGAAGCAGGGATCAAGATTCCAAAAGGCCGAAAGATCGTGCCAGCGATCAATACAAAGCTGCCAAAGGACTTTGAGATGAAAGATCCCTACATCATCGTCCACCACACTGAGAATGAGCTCAACAAGGCTATCGATGAGCTTGAAGCCCACGTCGATGCGATTGCATCCGTGCCGGATCTCCAGGATTGTGTCATCAAGGGAAAGAAGAAGACATCCGGTCTTGAACACTTCATTGAAGCTTTGCATTACCCGCAAAGTATTCACATCGCGGCCGAAGTACAATCCACTCGTAGCAGCGGTACATTGATGCCGAAAGAAGGCGTCACCGCTTCCACGCAACGTCGCGCCATGTACATCGATGCGATGCTCCGCATCGTCAACCTCGAGACCCACGCAGTGGTGCTTCGGGAGGAGAAGCAGACGGACATTACCAACATCGCCGCTCGTCTCTTTGCCCTTGATAAGGCGGTACAAAAAGTCTTCCACACGATCAACATTGGCCACAGTGGTCTCTATTCCGATCAAGCAGCCTTCTTCGCCAGCCCTCAAAGCCTCAAATACGACCGTCGTCCACTCGAGCCTCTTCAAGCAAATCCAACAGAGTTCTTCCCAGAGTCAAGCGTCGCCCTGCTCGACGTCGTCCCATCAACTATTGACCTCGACGTTCCTGGCCTCGCAGATCGACAAGAAGTCTCCAAGCTCGGGAATGAGCTTGCCAAGTTATTATTCCTATACCGAATCACCTCGGTCCCGTATGCCCTCGACAAAATTGCACCGAATGCCGCGCAGGATCTTATCCCGCAGGCGCCGAGTATCACAGATCCGAGACAGGGAGGAAGATTGAATCCCGAACATGTCATGGTCCGAAGTATGACTGACAAGATGTTGGAGGAGTTGATCAAGGCGTGGTTTGAGTGGCCTTTCAAGCCGGATAGGTTCGAGTTGGAGCTCGCGTCTACGAGGGTTGAGCAGTGGGATTCGAAGGTTAGGACTGGGGTGGAGGATGAAGTGGAGGTGTAGATGGGGAGGATTGAGATCGAAGAAGGAAGGAAAGAATGCCATATTCACACCACTCAATACAGCCGCGATGGCTACGGCTTTCACTCCAGTTATGCCGTCGTCTACCTTTTGCATAAGAACAAACTTCCCCAAAAGTGAGGCTCAATATACCTCTGTGACGATGTTTCCACGTTCGTCCATTGCTCTGCCACGTGAAAGAGGCGTTTGTTTTGTGGAGCTCTTGCCCGAGGAGGAGCTCTGATGAACGATGACATCAACAGCAAAGCAAATGCACCTTCTCTCCACCTTCACCAGCCACTTCACCATTGCTTCTCTTCAACTCGAATCGACAATCACACACCATCAATCAATCTACCAACAACACACTCACCTACACACCACCAAAACACATTCAAACCATCAACATGTTCCGCCAAACTCTCCTCCGTCAGTCCCGCCTCTTCAGCACCTCGGTGCGCGTGCAGAAGAGCGCCGTCGAGGCCGCCAAAGACACCATCAAGACCGCCGACAAGGCCGTCTCGCAGAAGATCGTCCAGGGTATCGAGGCGACTGGTAAGTCACTGGCAAATCCACATCCCTGCAAACATCCCACGTCATCACTGGCATCTCACTCCACCATCATCAGAATACTGACACCTCGATCAACAGAGTCCGCCACCGAGAAAGCCAAGGAGACCGTAGCCGGCGGCGCAAAGGAAGCCCAGCGCAAGGCCGAAGATGTCAAGGACGACGCCGCCCGCAAGGCCGAGAACGCCAAGAACGAGGCTGCTCGCAAGACCGAGGATGCTGCGAAGGAGGCTAGGAAGTAGAGCTTCACGAGGTGGAAGAAGGACGGGTTGATCGGGAGGATGATGAGATGATCATGATACGGTGGTGAGGTGAAGGATGAAAAACAGTTGTACCATTAGCGAGGGATATGATGGGGTGGATACCGGACCTATGATGCAGTCATCCTGAAAGCATTGATCTCTCCTGAGATGGGTTTTCCACGCTGATGTGCGGCTACCCGCAGTCCGTCTTGCTCTGTTCGCCAGGTGGGCTTGGATTCATGCAATGACGACGCTGATCGTGAAGTCTAGGGATGCCATGTCAATGAAACGGCCAGCCTCATCGCTGACCTTTCCGATACACTTTTCAACATTGGGGATTTGACCTGTGGTATTTCCAGTCGTATCCGCGAGTATGGAGAGAAGATCAAAGAGGATTGCGCAGACACGAAGGAAAGACATGCCTGCCACCTCAAGATAAACCCCCATCCGCGATGTCCAGTCTCCTCGACCTCTGTTCTTCTCGTCGCAGGCCCAACATTCATGCGTTGGAGTCTACCTGCGGCAGACAACACACATTGCGAGGACAAATCTTCGAACACAACGCTTCCACGACAAACTTCCACACTCCTCAACAGCCAGCTCCCGCAACCATGCGCTTCGCTCACGCTGCCGCCCTCATCTTCTCCCTTGCCACTCTGCCGCTCGCTTTGGCCAACATGTCCCGAGCCACAATTGCAAATGCTGCCTGTCTACGGTGATAAGACATATGTTCATGAAACTCGGACCCGCCCGGCGAGACCGGCGCGACATCAAACTTGACAATTGATAATGTTCTCGGTCCCTCTTGCGCAAGGATGACCTTCTTCTTTGCATCCGAGGCCCTATGGTCGCAAGACATGGTCGTTAGCAAGGGAGTTGGACCAACAGGCAAATGACAGGACCGTTGACACGCACCGGAGAACAGCCCTGGTTCGGTCGACCGTCCGACCAATGGCACTCCCCCAATGGGTTGGAAGTCTTCTTGGTGCATGTCTGGTGGATTGTTAGCGAGAATGCTTCCGAGCGCGAGCGAGGTTGCTTGTACGTTTGGCGTGATCGCAGCGCAGGCTGTAGGAGGGACTGACTATGGTTAACTGAGCGGCGGAGCCGGCGACGCAGGCCGCGAGGATGACAGCAGCGAGCTTGGAAAAGAGCATTGTTGGTGTTGTTTGGGTTGTTGGTGCTTTGTGTTGGTTCGAGTTGTTCGCAGAAGGGTGTGGGATAATCTCTGGATGGGCAAGAATGAGACATTAAATACACGTATCGTCTTCGCGACAACGTGTTGCCGCCATGCGATGACGAAGCCGGATCATACGGTTCAAGGATGCCTTGTCGATCGATCGCGTCCTATACCGCAGTTTAGGTCACTACCTTAATTCTTATTTCTTACAATCACAACACCACCACCACTATTGTCGTTAATTGCTTGTATTGTCGCTATACAGCTGCGCCAGTTACTCTAATTATTAACAATTACATGTACGTACGCGCTAATACGCCGTTTAGTTAGATAAGTGTTATTTTCTTCGACTCTTAAACCTCTTATTAATAACACTACTATTTCCACTACTCTACCGCGCGCGCTCGCAGCTCGCTTATTACGCAATATATATAGCTCGCAATATCGCACCCTCGCGCGTATATAAAAATAGCTAGTTTTATAGTACTTAATACGGAACTTAGTAAGGCTCGCGACCCTAAGCGCCTTTAAGACCTCTCTCTTAACGGCACTTACGACAACGGTAACTCTAAGCTAGCAACCGCGTCTACTTTAGCTATCGCTCTAATGCCCTCGTTAGAGCATAGAGCAGCAATAAAAACACTAAGAAGAGCGGACGTTAGATGCTTATAAGATACGATTATGCACGTAGAGTTATAGAGACAGACGAAGGTAATATAGCTCGCACGGCTCTTAGTAAGGCTCGCAGGCTAATAAAAAAAAACAGGTATTCCGGCAGTTACCGAGTGCGGCTAGTATAAGGTAAGTGCAAGACTTCTACAACTCTCCCTGCCTACGCTTACTACTACTATAAGGGCAAGATATAAGATTAGTAGTTTAAAGCATAAGATTAGCGGTT
>AFIR01000532.1:0-16537 GCA_000223685.2 Zymoseptoria pseudotritici STIR04_4.3.1
TAGTATAGATCTAATAATCCTTACTTAATTAAGCCTTAGTAATACTATTATAGTTTTATTATTTAAAGGCTTAAGTATTAATATTCGAAGAGGACTATTTATACTAAATTAAGGACTATTTATATAAATATAACTATCTTAAAATACTTTAAAGATGTATACCGCTATAGTAGTAAGTCTACTTTAATAGCTATAAGATAATAGTACTAGAGGGGTAAGGTTAAATTATTAAGAATACTAATATTATATAGGCTATTTATACTAATTTAGCTCTATTTGCATTAATTTGTAATTAAATATTAGTGCGAATAGACCCTAGATCCGGAAAAATTAGTATCTCTGCAAGTCTGAATTTTTTAAAAACGTATTTTAACCCTTTGCTAGTCTGTGCAACTGTCGTAACTACCGGCGCTAAGACGTGTCTATAACGGGACTTTAAACTTTAACCCTAGTAGCGATTGAATTGCTAGGTTCAGCGGTACGAGACGAATTGCGGCGTACATGGGCAGTTAAAGGCGATCCCCTCAGCAATAACTTCTGGCTACGGAAGTTGCTAATAAGCGAGCAATAATGGGATCTGCGATGCTGCATGTGTGTCTAAGACAAGCGGTCTCTTTAGTTGTTGCATGGGATCGAACAGCATTGCGCTGGCCGCCCAGACCACAAGTCAAGAATCCAGCTTTTGCTATCCCTCAACGGTACATCGCGCCCCAAACAGCCTCCCTTTGCCTGATTCCCGATCTACGGATCAAACATCCCCGTTCGCGATCCTATCAATCATGCCTACCCAAGCTCAGGCGGAAAGGACATGCAGCAACGCAAGTTTTCACAGTCGCGGTCACTCCGCGAGCAGCATCGCCACTCCGGAGCGCTCGATTAGTACTGGACAACCATCCATTGCAAAGAAGCAGCGCGAGTCTGCTGTTTTGACTGGAGGCCAAACCTTGTCCCGTGTGAGGTTCTGGCTACTTATGTTCAATGTAGGCGCAGTCGGCATTATGGGCGCTTTGGACACGAGCATCGTTGCCACCGCCATCCCCAACATCACCGACGACTTTCATACCGTGGTCGACATTGGCTGGTACTCGGTGGCATTCCGCCTGTGTCAGTGTGCGTTCCAATTCCAGTAAGCTGCGTGACGATTGAGGCATGGAGTGAATGCAACTGTTCTAAAACACGACATTTAGGTATGGTAAAGCGTACAAGCTGTTCTCCGTCAAACGGATCTTTCTGTTTTCCAACGTCCTCTCCACAACGGGCTCAGCACTTTGCGCCACGGCCATATCGTCCCACATGCTGGTTCTTGGTCGTGCTATAGCCGGATTCGGGTACGCTGGTCTGAACACAGGCGCCATGATTATACTCGCGCGATCAACACCTTTGCCCAAGCGACCCACATACCTAGGCTTATGGAGTGCTCTCACAGGCCTGGCAATCGTTGCTGGACCCCTGATCGGCGGTATCATCACGCAGACGATTGGCTGGCGATACTGTTTCTACATGAACCTGCCCATTGGGGGGCTCACGCTGTTGCTCACCGCTTTTTGTCTCCCGGAGCCAACGCCATCGGCCGCCGGCGTCCGTCTGAGCAGGAAAGAGAAGTGGGCGCAATTGGACCTAGTCAGTAGCCTGGCTCTTATTCCAGCACTGTCTAGCCTTTTTCTTGCCCTTTCCTGGGCTGGCAATCGGTATCCATGGCACAGCAGTGTGACGATCAGCCTATTCGTCGCTTTCAGCCTCCTTGGAGCCGCGTTTATCTACCACCAGTTCCGTCGAGGTGAGGCTGCAGCTCTCCCAGTCCGTATTATGGCAAATACCACGGTCTTCGGCAGCTTTATTTTCGCCACTTCCCTTGGCGGTGCCGCAATCGTGCTCGAGAACTATCTGCCAATCTACTTCCAAGTCGTGCGAAGTTTCGAACCTGTGCAGAGCGGCTATCTCATGCTCGCAATATTGCTAACAGCAACACTTGGGGCGGTGGGCTCTGGGTTAGCAACGACCTCTTGCGGTTACTATGCGCCGTTCATGTTCGTCACGTCAGGAACAGTTCCCATCGCTGCTGGACTCATCACAACTTTCGGACTAAACACCTGCCTGGCCAAACTCATCCTCGTCACTGCTCTTTTCGGCCTCGGCTACGGTGTGGGTTCTGTGGGACCAGTCACAGCTGTCCAGACTGTGCTTGCAGACGAGGACATCTCGATTGGAATATCTGCCGTACAATTCGGTTCCTCGCTTGGACCTTCAATGGCGGTGTCTATCGCTCACCAGGTTTTCACATCCCGACTTTCCAACAAGTTGGAGACTCTGGTTTCGCATTCTAGTTCCTCGATTTTGCGGCACGAAGGCTTGATGGAACTTGGAAGGACACTGTCCCACGAGCAGGCCCGTGAAGTCGCTCGGGACGTTAACGGAAGCTTGACTGCGGTGTGGTACCTGGTCGTCGCATCGGGGTGTGTCATCTTCCTCAGCTGTCTGCCATTGGAGTGGTGCTCGGTCAAGAAGGCCAGTTTTGAGCATGATGTAGAGATTGAGGGGCGGTCATGCTTCGCAAAGATCTATGACTGGTGCGTGAGCATCCACCAGAGATTCCAAGCAAAGGCCTTGCAGGAAAAACATGAAAGATCAAAGTCGGCATGAAGGGTCACATGTTGCCAAACGGCCTCACGAAATCTCTGAGGGCATTGGGGCCAGATGCTGCGGGCTGCTGAATCCGATCGTAAAATTAGTCATATCCGAGAGTCATTGGGAGGCACTGTTGAACTGAAAAGGAAACGAAGAGGCATTCGTTGTGAGACTTGGCTTTCGACGACTATGAGAGTGTTACAAATGAAATCAATCAGTAGCCCGGGCGACTACAGCTTGGACCTGTCCAACTTCCGTGCCTCAGCCTTCAACTGCTCCTCACGGGCGATTGCGGCACGTTTTCCGGTCGCGCAGGGATCGAAGTACGGTCTCTCGCCAATGCTCGTCGCCCGAGCGCCGACACGGCCTCCGAGACCCCTTCCAACGTGGTCTGGAGTCGCCGCATGGACAGAGCATCTATTGTCCCAGATGGCCATGTCATTCTTGTTGATCCAGCGGTGGCGAACCTGGACATCGTGGTTGGAGATCATGAGCTCGTTCATCCAATCCAGAATCTTCTGGCTCTCCTGGGGCGACACTCCGTTGATATAATGAACGTGATGTCCGAGAATGGCAACGCTGTTCCACCCAGTGACGGGGTTCGTGCGGATTGCTGGGTGTTTGGCCCGGATGCGACTTCCAACATTCTCCGGAGCACCTCGTGGGACCGTAAAGTCCGGCTTGGGTAGACCAGGCATATCGGGATGCTTGTGGTAGCTGGATTCGCTGGTCATGGTGAGAGACTCCAGAAAACTCTGCATTGGGCGGCTCAACCGATCGTAAATCTCGTAGCCGCTGGCCCAGATTGTGTCGCCACCAGTCTTGGGGATATCGAACATGCGCAAGACTGCGTAGTCTGAGGGAGCATACTCGTAGCTGATATCGCTGTGCCACAACTTGGGGACTGGCAGGCGAGGAGTGTCCTTCTCGGTGAAGAAAACGAGCTCTCTGTCGACGTCCTTGCCGATCTGCTCCGGACCAATGAATGGATACACGTGAAGACCATTCTGCGACGGCTTGCCGGACAATTCACCAAGTCTTTGTGCCAATTCTTTTTGCATTTCATTCGTCATGTCGTCTTGTGCCCGGAAGAAAACTACGTTACGCTGTGAGACGGTGATGGCTAGGTCTCGCAGGAGCTCGTCGGAGTTTGGGGCACGTAGCCACTCGGATAGTTTTGCATTTGGGAACTCCCGCCCGATGTTGGGGTTGAGGTCGAAGGACTGGTATTGGTCCAGACTGCCGCGATATTTGAGAGGCTCCTTGGCTCCGGTTAGTCGATGCGGGTCCACATAAGCTGCGTCGGAAGGAGGAATGCGAGATGGCCTTGGAACCGCCGACGGTGTGTCCCGCGGAAGCATTATATCGCTTGTTTCGTCCTCCTTTCTTTGGAGGCTGGGAGGAGGCATAACTTGATGGGAAGCGTTGTAGAACGGAGAGAAAAGGTATGGAAGACGGTAGTATTCCCCAGATCTGAAGCATCTGGTCAAGCTGTCAGTTTGGGTACACGTGCAATCGAGTAGTAGCGCCGGTACTAGCCAGCTGCCCTCCCCCCCCAGGGAATATTCCAAGGAAATGTGCAGCTCGTGAATCGATCGACGGTCAAGTTCGCGACCTGAAACGGGTATGTTGGCTGCCGGGGAGCTGCCGACCCCAGCATATTGTCATACAGCATGTGGACACATCCGAGTGGTCACCGTGTTTGCAAGATCAGGGGTATACCGGGGACTCGATTGGATTGCTGCCCTGCAATCAGGCAATCAAGCTCAGAAAGCATGGAATGGTGTACGCATGGGAGTTGAAGCCTCGTTTCCAAGGTGATTACAACCAATTGAGGCCTGTATATGCCCCCTGGCCTTGCAAAAGCGGGGCCAACTTCACTCTCCAGGAACGATACATAAGGTAATAATCAAAGTGATCTCCGTGGATCAACCCCAGACCCAGCAGCGCCATGGGGCGAAGTAGCCTACGGTGTGTTAACGCATGGGACGCCTGGGATGAGACAGCCTGTCGACAAGGAAGCGGACTCATCCATCTTCCCAGCATACCCCTGAACTTGTGATTGTGAATACCCCGGATATCCCCACGATTCTCAACGTTGGGTCTCAATCTCAGGTGTCCTGATTTTCAGGGTCTTGAATGTGCCCACTCTCTCCACTCGCGCCTTTCCTTCTTTCCGATGCTCCGCTGTCAAAGTCATCCCGCCTCTTGCTTGCGTGCCCAGCCTCAGGTGTCCATCGATATGGCGACCTTACTCTCTAAGTCATCCATCCCAACCCTTTTCAAGAGATACTGCCCTGGTCTGGATCCCAAACCCTACCTGGCGGCTGCACAGGTGTTCCCTATGCGTGTGAACAGCCATGTAGTGGACAACCTGATCGACTGGTGAGCGGTCGCAGCCGTGGGTTGAAACACCTTCTCCAACGAAGTTTTTGAATCTGACAGGTCGTGCCATGCAGGTCGGCTGTCCCGAACGATCCCATCTTCAGATTGGCCTTTCCCCATCCAGACATGCTGTCAGAAGAAGATCTGTCGGCCATAAGCAGGATGCTCTCCAGAAATGCCTCAAGAGTGCAGCTACAATGTTTTGCCGAAGGGATTCGACAACGTTTGAACCCACACCCGTCTGGACAGAAGGAGGAGAACGTGCCCTGGTTGAACGGTGCTCCAGTGCCGGGCATGCAGCACAAGTACAGAGAGACCGTCCTGTTCTTTCCTGCAGAGGTACGTTCTCGATTTCATGCCCGAACAACAAAAGAGCGTCCTCAGTTCGATCTGATCGGTCACAGGGTCAGTTCTGCCACGCGTACTGTACGTACTGTTTCCGTTGGGCTCAATTCTCATCCGTGGGATCCGAGCAACCGTTCAAGTCCCCCAGCCGAACTTTGCTGGCGGATTACGTGCGGTTGCACCCCGATGTTACCGACGTTCTCTTCACAGGCGGCGATCCCATGGTGATGCCCACGCGGATACTGGCCGAGTACATCACCCCTTTACTCCCACGCAGCGGAGGACCAAGCAACCTGGCAACCATTCGCATCGGTACAAAGTCATTGGCTTGGTGGCCCGACCGATTCCTAGGAGCCGGAGACGCCAAGCAGTTGCTGGAACTCTTCACTGAGACTGTCGCTTCTGGTCTCCACCTGACGATCCAGGCGCATTTCTCGCATCCCCGGGAGTTGCTCGACCCTAAGACTCGGGCTGCCATTCGCGCAGTTCGCTCCACCGGTGCCATAATACGCTGTCAAGCGCCGCTGATGTATGTCTCACTGCCCAGCTCCACGCACATCGACCACCTCTCTGAGCCCCTGCTTGGTCACTGCACTAACATCAATAGGCGGCATATCAACGACAGCGCCTCAACTTGGGCAAACATGTGGCGTCTCCAGATAAGCCTAGGTATGATACCATATTACATGTTTGTCGAGAGAGATACTGGCGCTGCGCATTACTTCTCAGTTCCCCTTGCGACAGCTATTGATATATTCGCTTTGGCGTACAGCATGGCACCAGGCACTGCGCGTACTGTGCGTGGACCTAGTATGAGCACTGGACCCGGTAAGGTCTGTGTGCTGGGCACTGAGACGGTGGCACAACAGCAAGTATTTGTGTTGAAGTTCATCCAAGCTCGTGAACCACGCTGGTGTCACCGGATCTTCTTCGCTGAGTATGATCCGGAGGCGGTTTGGTTTCAGCAGCTGCGACCTGCCTTTGGAGAGGACCAATTCTTTTTTGAACAACAGTACGCTGCCATGAGGGCCAATACGGATAATGCTTCCTCTGGACAGGTCGTCGCACCCTGGCGTGACGCATTTGGTGCCGCAGATGTCTGCACGTAGAGGGCTTCTCGTCGCAGTGGATGTTGGCGCCATCCAGCGGGTCGCTTCATGGGAACTTTGGTCTAACGATGCATAGCCTCAGCCAGCGTACGTAGGTAGAGGCGTAGTGACCAGGTACTTACTTCCTTCAACCATTGTGCAAGATCATACGCGACGGGAAGACCCACTCTAATGATTGAGAAAAAATGATGCTATTGATAGCGGCTACCTGATCGACTTTCCGCTTTCCATCTTGTGCCATGTGAACACTAGCATCGCAAGCTGCGAGCCGGGCGGGCTGATAACCTCTTGAAGCGTGAAGCCTCCATCGACCCTTCGAAAGAGTTCTTCGAATTCGGCAGCTGTTCTTTTGACAGCGTTGAATAAAATCGCCGCATGAATGTCAGCGGCTCTGTACATTGTTAGAATCGCTGTGCGGGCAGTCAAGGATTACGAGTCACGAACCGTGCTTTCCTTTCCCTCCACAACGGACCAGTCCCAGAGATTGGCATTAAATTCTCTTGAACAATGACCTTGGCTCCATCTTTCAACGCCGGAAGCAGGTTTTGCAGAATCCGAATGCAATATACATCAGACCAGTTGTACAGGACCAATCGGAGGAAGTACACATCGGCTCCGTGGACAGGCTGTTCGGTTAAGAAGTCGTGTGACATGAAACTGACTCTTCCCAGGAGATCGACCGGAACCTCAGCACTCGCGACAACCTTTTCGAGGTCTTGGATAAGGACATTCAAGTCCTTGAATCGCCGGGCGAGTTGAATTCCAACGTTGCCTTGCGACCCACCGACATCGACGACCAATCCAGGGCCTAAAGCTTCCCAGTCAAAGTGGTCAAAAATGTAAGTTACGTCAAACTGCGGCTTCTGGGCGAACGTCTTCATGGCCCCAGCCAGACGTGCCGACAGTTGCTCGTCTTTCGCGTAGACTCCATAAAACGAGTCGGTCGTGTTTTTGGAGAGCGAAAACGCCTGAGAAACATCGAGCGTCAGCACTCGCTTTGCTCACACTATTGAGAGGGGGCGTCTGACCGTCTCTCCAGGTTCTTGGGAGTCTGGCCATTGTTGGATCGCATCGACAAACTGCGAGAGGAGGTGTGAGCTTTCAGAACTTCCTGTATACTTCTGCAGGTCCATGCGAGGAACTCACCTTTGTCGATGCCGGCCACATCTCTTTGGTGAGAGCCAAGAGCGATTCAGTTGCGGCTGGGCTCATTAGCAGCTTAGAGGCGGCCGTGTGAGCCACCGTCCCGGTCTCTGGCTCACGGAAGAGGCGCATAGTCATTGCATGTCGAAGGAGGCGGGAAATCATGCGTTCGCTGACGGGTGTCTGCTTTGCCAGCTCTCCAAATGTGATTTGGCCATTGAGCGGTACTTTGGCCGCAATGTTGAACTCCGCGATGGCTCGTAAACAGACCGGATCGTTTTGCTGTACCGTGTCAGTCCGGCCTCTGTATCGCGACGGGGTATTCGTAGCGGCAGATACTCACACCGCATTGCCTCTTGATTAGTTCGTGTGGTTCCGAGAGAAGATCGTGCAACTCTGCAGTGTCGTCCAACACAATGTCGTACTCTTGCGCGAGGGCCGCGGGCACCGAGTAGGTCGCGTTTTCGTCGAATGAAGGAGAAGCGGCTTGGTTTGCGGTAAGGAATGTTTGGATCCGTGCAACAGACTTCGATATTCTGTTCGCAAGGTATACTATCCGAGTTGGAGAATGACTGGCGGATACACCTGACTCTGACACCATGGTGGCCATGACAGTCGATAGCACGGTGAATGAGCTGCGTTCTCCAGACGAGAGCGATGTAACGTGTGCAAGGAGGTTATTGGATTTCCCCGTTGTTGGTAACGCAGGGGCATAGCCCAATCCTACAATCAGGCATCAATCAGGCATGAATTCGATGGGGCATTACCAACAACGGGGAAATTCAATAACCTCCTCGCATACGTCATTCGATCGTGCAACCTAGGTAATCGACCGCAAGAGTCATGCGCCGCATTGACATATCGCTACGCACGGGAATCCCAGGCATATTACGTAGGAGAGTACGGGAATACATGGATTGATGGATGTTGGGGTCTGAATTAAGTTTACATTAAGATTATGTAGCTTGACAGGGGCAATGAAGCGCCTTTTCAGACCAGACCAACGTGCTACAGTCATATTGAACTTCAGGCTAGCTATACGAGTCCTTAGTCGAGAGAAGGCAATGCCGACGCATCGAAATACAGTTGCTGGGACGTGGTCGGCATAGGATTATGTAGCCGGCGTCGAAAATTTAGGATGTCCGTCGGCTTTAGACGGCACCGAGTCGTGCTCCGCGTATAGACGGCGAATAACATCCCAACCTCACTTCCAAATCCATCCCCAACGCTCTGGAGAATCCTAGGAATGAGGCACTGTACGGGCGAGAAAGCACAGCTGACGCGGAACTCGATGCATCGATGCTCCCCTGTCAACGAGGTGTTGTAAATCGTGTACCTCGTACCAACCCCCTTGCAGGCGCTGTTGCAAGGGCATTGCCTTGGGGTGCGTGTCGTCCGTGCGTAGCAATAATTGCAAGGGAGGCATTACAGTAGGTTTGGAGTAGCTGTCCGAACTGCTTTTGAACGCTTGCAAGGGTGTTGGCAGGCTTTGACCCCGCGCATCGAGGGCGTCTTGCACTGGGCAAGGTTTAAGTGGGTCACCATCGCACTAGTATGTTGACTGTAATCATTTTGAGGTACCTTTGGATCTTTCTGTCTTGGAGGATCATCGTCATCCATGTTTTCGGTAGGTCTTCGGAGAGCACAGCTCTGTCAGTACATCCCAACTGCTCGTCTCGAGCCCCTGCAAAGACTGCTTTGACAAGCAACATAGAATGTCTTATACGAGTGCTTGGATTAGCGGGAAGAGCCGGTTAGTCCGATATGCGGTGCCCGAGCGCGTTAGACAGAACAGTAGGACGGGCGGAGGGGTACAGTCAGGTGGCCGTGGGGGTTGTAACCTACATCAACCATGTCACGTCCAAGCGCCTGCGCGGGCTGTCGACTAACTCGATGACCCTGCAGTCGCTCGATACAGCTCACCAGTCTTGTAGGCGCTCAGTAGTGGCCCTTCAATCGGCAGTTCCGAGCCTCGTGTCAGCATTGCAAGACGACATTATCGCCAATCGAACCAGCAACTGCCGAAGGCAGTGCCCCTGCAATAGCGACTGCAAGAGGCTGGTCAAATCGGCGCTGCTTGGGTACGTACCACCGTTTCTGATGCAACTGCCGCACAGAACATCTGTCGAGTCGCAAAACGCCCGGCACCACGGTTGAAGTACCACACGAAGCGTCATTGCAGTGCCTGATAATTATACATCCAAGACGCAGCATCTCAGAACACTCCGGCGACGACAACCGCCGAAAGAAACATTCGAGCAGCCGTCGACTTGAAGAAATCACATTCTCTGTCATGGCCGATTGCTCAAAAGACGTCTCGATCGAGAAGGTTCCAAACAGCGAATCGTTAGGTGGAGACGCCGCTTCGTTTGTAGATGAAGTCAAGTGCGCGGCTCCGACAGGAATCAATGTCTTGATCATCGGCGGAGGCATCGGTGGGATGTCAGCTGCACTTGAATGCCATCGGAAAGGGCATGCCGTGCGGGTGTTTGATCGATCGTCTCGAGCGAGCACTGAAGGCAAGACACTGCGAGGTCTTGGACGTACATTCACGCGCTGACTTTGTGAAGGCGATATGGTCACGATTGGCGCAAGTGCTCGCAGACTGTTGAAGCACTATCCTGGAATGCAGAGAGAATACGACATCGCCACCGCACACAACCTTTGGATGAGGTATTGCAAGTGGACCGGAGAAGTGATTGTGGACCCACACCCTGTAGGAGGTGCTTCCGGCCCAGATTTCTCCGAAGATCCCAAACAATCCGCACCACAAGTTCATCAGCGTCCTCAGTTCCATGCTATGCTCTGTCGTCAGCTTCAGCGCTTTGGCATCCAGACGAAGCATGAAATGCGCGTCATTGAATACTATGAAGACCCCGAGCGCGGAGTCGGCGGAGTCATCACGGATACCGGAGAACGGTTCGAGGCCGACGTCGTCATTGCCGCTGATGGCATCAACTCCTGTTCACAAGCTATCATAGCTGAGCCGGCTTCGAAAGCTCGGCCTACTGGACGCACAATTTTTCGTGGGGCTTTTCCACTGGCAGGTGGAAAGAAAGTTTCGGGCTTTGGGAGGGTCGATATCCATTCCTACAAGTGTGGATGGGCCCGGAAACGTACACTGTCTTTCAGAGCTACGTTAACAGGTTTGGCAATGACGGGAGGATGTGCTTTGCTTTGGTTCTTCCAGACCCAGATGGTCAAGTGAGGAAAGGGTCGTGGCGTGACCCAGTCTCCAGCGAAGAGGCTTTGAGAGTGATCGAGAGACTGCCCGGATGGTCAGAAGCGATGAAAGCTCTCATCAGGATAACCCCCCCAGGGACCATTGTTGCTTGGCCGCTGAGCCCGCGTAGCCCGCAGTGGTGCTGGCATTCCCCTGGCAAGCACGTTCTTCAACTCGGTGATGCAGCACACCCTATGCCGCCAGCCGCTGGGAGTGGCGCAACCCAGGCAATCGAGGATGGTATCACAATTGCTACGTGCCTAGCCCATGCAGGCAAAGACCAGGTCACAACCGCGACCAGAGTGTACAATCTCCTGCGAGCAGATCGAACATCCTGTTGCCAGCTTCTCGCTTTCATCAACGATGAGCGCCACGACCAGTTCGATCTTGACTCCACTGGCAACGAACTCAAAAAACTGGCCTGGAAGTCCCCCAAATGGCTGGCTTCGTCGGATGGAGAGAAATACGCTGATGCCAACTACGCAAACGCCGCGGCCAGTCTACTTCCTGGAGGACCTGGATTCGTGAATACAAACATTCCTCCAGGATATGACGTCAAGCGGTGGACGGTCAGCGAGATGGATGAGTTGCGGGAGAGGGGCGGACATCTTGAGTTGACGGGAGATTGGAGCTGATGACTTTCATGCCCTCTGTCGTTCTTTCTTGGTCACTCTGCGAGGGGACAGTCGCAGTAGTATCGATTGTTCCGAACCCAAGAGACACCGCTCAAAAACCAACGTGCACCCTTGCTCCTAAGAAAATAGAAGTGCATGGAATGGAACTCCACTCGAACATAACGCCAGTACGTGTACGTTGTAATTCTCCACCGATTATACAGAGATTGAACCTCGGGCGGCCAAGGAGGCGTGGGACCACACATTCCAAGGCATATGACTGAGGCGATCATCTCACGTAGCTAGCGGTCCTGCGCCAATCACCTGCTATTGAGCTCCTGCCCTGCCTCCACCCAGAAGCATAAGAACCGAGCCTCGATGCTCTCCCTCGGACGTTTTCCGTCAGACTCTGGCAAACTTATTGCCGTGTGTGCTCCGGCATAGCCAGTAAAACCTGGCTGCCCCTGCCTGCTATCACAAGCTTTGAACAACACCATCTGTTCTGGCGTCATATCGTGGATGTAGTACCAGCGATGGGTTTCGAGCCCAGCAGGATGGGTGAGAACAGAGTAGCCTGTACTCGGCGAGGCCACGGTGCGCAGTCGCCAGTCCGAATGTTCGTACGACAACGCATCGCAAATGGCAAGAGGATCACGCTCCACTGTCTTCAAAGGCTTCCAGACTTGTGTGATCGCCCAACGTGAAGAAGCCTCATCTACCTGTCTGGCGTGGTCAGCACGGCCGCTCTTGGTCAGCATTTGTAGAACAAGCTCCTTGAATTGTTGCAGCCGTTCCGGATTCGATACAGGGGCATCACAATGGGGAAAAATGGCTCCATATCGATTGTAGCGCTCGGTGTCCTTTTTCTCTTGGAATATTTCATTGGTAGCTCTCCGCAGTATGTGACCAAGAGGAAAGACAAAGGAGGCTCCGGTTCTGTGGTTGTAAAGGGGCGATCAGCTGCGAATTGAGATTCTGGCGAAAGCTTGGCTTTCCGTACTGGCGCTTGATGATATGATCCAGCTCTGAATAAAAATGTCTTTCAATGAGCGTGTCCGTGCTTACGTCCCTGAATGTAGGCGGCAATGTAGGCGGCAAGGCAATAATCTCGAAACCGTTTCGGTCGATTTGGAAAGTGTTCTCCCGGCCAGAGATATTCGTGACCGTCATCATCCTTCCGGAAGGGAGTTGCCCATCCGCCGTCTTTGGTGGTGGGACTGCGGACGTGCTGATGACTCCACCGATATCCGGAGGGAAATAGTTGATGTGAGTGCGGACGTCGTGATTTGGGCCTATCCATTGCGGCACGGTTGGTGGTACTGCCTCAGCCATGTTGGAGCAGAGATGTAGAACGGAATCTGAGCCTCAGAGAAAAGCGGATGTCTGGGTCGACTTCCTGGCCCAGGCACCTTTGGAACTTGCACTTGGTAAGGCCACATCTTCCCCGGCCACATCCCCCTCGCGCGATTTCTCCGCGTCCGAAGCATACGCAACCCCACCAAGCATCAAGCGGGCTCATTTGCGTCCGCTGTCCGTGACCTTTCTGGCAAAGCGTCAATTTGGGGATGTACCATGCTGCAGCATGTGAACGCATCGGAGTGCCCACCTCCCGAGCCCAGGCTGAGCTTGAAGGCCTGCTTGCAATAAGACGTGACCAATCGAGACCTGTAGAAACCCCTTGCCCTGCCGCCAAGGGGAATACGTGTGGTAGACATCTCAAGGGTTCACCTTGTCCGCTGCACAGACTCTTTGGCGGAAAGAGTTGGTCTCTGCCCGTGGGCCGTGTCACGCTATTCTACCGGGATCTCGGACAGCTCAAAGGTCGGTGTGGGTCAATTGGGCTCGTTCTGTTCGCTGTCCGTGCTGAACGAGTCTATCCCAGATGGTGCGAAGTTTCAATCAAATCATTCCCGGCAGGACAGGCTTCCCTCGTCACACCTCGCGAGGCAAAGGACACCGGCCTCGAGCACCCTCCACTCCGCTCATTATTGTCAGCTCGTACCAACTCGTGCAACCTACTCATATCCAGATGCTACTGACAATACTGGTATCTTATTCCCAAGTCAGCGTCCACAGCTCACGTCGCAGGTTTGGCCATTGATTGTCTGAAGGTCAAGAATCGTTCTCACTTGCATATCAACATGGACCGTGAGCTTTCGGTCGCCCCGTGGAGCTATTGGATCTTTGCGACCACGTTCGGCCTCTGGCTCCTCTCATACCTTCTCGGACCCAGCTTACTTGGATATGGACCGAGTTCTCGGATATGGACCAGGTTGCGATGCAGGCAGAAGCTCTCTAGGTATCCTATCATCAACCCGGTGTGGAACGCTGCCGCCAAGGAGCAGTACAACAAGTCTTTCGCCAGTGTCATCGCCGAGGGCAGCCAGAAGGTGCGCAAGGGAAGCATCTTCATCGGCCATCCTGAGGCTAACATCAACATCAGTTTGGAGACCAACCCTTTCGCGTGAACGGCTTTACTGGCCAGGTCTTGGTGCTCCCTCCACGGTACATTGAGGAATACAAGTCGAGATGGGAACTAGACATGGCTGCGACCACGACAGTGGCATGTTTTGTTCTTCCCAGCGTTCCAGGCCGATGCTAACAAATACGAACACAGGACTTCTTCCCGCAATATCCTGGTTTCGAGATGTTCAAGTCCTCGATTGCGCCCCACGACAAAGTATTGATCGACTCCGTGAAGTTGCACTTGAACCCGATGATAGGTAATTGCTGACTCTGCCCGCTTATTTGGCAACATTTCAGCCTGAAGACGTGCGACTAAACGAGGATCAATTATAGGAACTTTTGTCCGCCAGTTGGCCCAAGAGACGCCGAAGGCGGTTATGGAGGTATTTGGCACGTCGACCGGTATGACGTGACGTCCTTTGGTGTTTTGTCCTCGTGATTCATCCCCCTGAGTGATCTGACAGATATCGTACAGAATGGACAGAAGCGGCTATCAGCCCAAAGATTTTGCAATGCATCGCACGGTTGAGTGGTCACGTATTCCTCGGGGATGCCAAGATCGATTATCTTGCCTGGTACGATCTAACGAGCGAGTTCGTCATCAATGCGTCCCGGACAGTGGTACTGTTGCGAGGGAAGCATCCTCTCCTGCGGCCATTCGTGCATTGGTTCCTTCCAGAGTGCCGCACAATTCGACGACAGTCTCGAGAAGCCCGACGGATGATCGAGCCTGTTGTTCGGGAGCGGTTGGCTCAGCTAGAGCGGTCTCCCAGTGCCGTGGGGACTTCGAGCATGATCTCGATTGACTGGTTCGCGGCTACCGTGAAATCAAGAGGACTACGAAACTTCGATTTCATCAGTGCTGAGTTCACCCTGGCCATTGCGAGTATTCGTACCGTGAGCGGCCACGCGTTCGCTGGGCTCATTCGCCTAGCTACGTATCCGGAATACGTACAGCCCATACGGGACGAGATCGTCCAAGTGTGAGTATGAATACTTCGAAAGTTCCATGAAAACACTAACCTTGTGCAGTCTCCAGAATACATCAAAGCTAGACAAGAGCTGCTTGTTTCGAATGCGTTTGCTCGACTCTTTTTTGAAGGAGAGCGCACGAATGGACTGCTTTCCTACCACACTCAGGAGGATCGCGCTCAAGGACGTTCGTTTCAGCGATGGTACTTTGCTCCCCCAGGGTGCATACTGCATGATCTCGCCGGCACCCATGAAAGACTCATCTTTTTATACGCCGGACGCTCTAGCATTCGATGGGTTCCGATTCGTCAAGATGCGGCAGGCGGCTCTGGAGACAGGATCCACGGGAGAGCAGTATCAGTACTGCGGCGTCAGTAACCATGATACCATCTTCGGGCTTGGCGTTCACGTATGCCCAGCTCGGTTCTTCGCCACCTTTCAAGTCAAATTGCTGGTGGCATACATGCTGCTGCACTATGACATGCAACTCCCGGACGGGGACTCGGGAAAGCCTCACATTAAAATAGATGGCTACGAGCGAAGTATGGACCACGGCAGGAGGCTCAAATTTACTAGCAGGCAGCCCGAGGTCGACTGGCAGAAACTGGCAGAGTATAAGGATCTTTAGAAAGATCTGCGAATGTATGCGATCCAACGAGTGCAGATGTTTGGCACTCTGCGCCGTGAACACATAAGCAGTGCCAATCAAGAAGACTGTCCCTACGCAGTATCTCCATTCGGTATAGTTAACGTGTCCAAAGGAACTCGGGCTTCTCTGCCTACCTTGTGAAGGGCGGCCGGGCCTCGGGGAGACGCGGCGGGAAAACAGATGCCCTGTATTCAGCCGAACTGGATAGCCTCAATACATACATAGGCATATCCCTGTCAGTGGTTCACTGGTCGGTTTGACATGGTCGGCATTTGCATGTCCAGTACGCCCTTGTCTAATTAAAGCGGCAAACTTGTAATGCATAAGCAGTCATTTCCCGGGGCCCGTCCCTTATTAAAAGCTTGAACTAGCGTCTGCAGGGAGGAAGTTAGGTCATGGGGAGATAATAGGTTAGACCGCTCGCTTGTAGTCGACTTATCGACTAACAAATTAGGCCAACAATGTCCCCTCTAACCTAACCTCTCCCTACAGGCTTTATACTTGTCCCGAGTATAAAAGCATACGAATCGTAGCGCTATTTTAACGGTTTACCGTACATAGGGAATTTAGGCAATAGCCCTTACATCTTAGAAGAGAGGTCGCTCGTATACACGGTTGCTTGTATACACGGTCGCTCGTATACATAGTCGCTCGTATATATAGTCGCTTATATGCACGGTCGCTCGTATATATAGTCGCTCGTATATACAGTTACTTATATATATAGTTGCTCGTATGCATAGTTACTTATATGCACGGTCGCTTATATATACGGTCGCTCGTATATATAGTCGCTCGTATATATAGTCGGTTACGTGCATAGTTGCAATTAGAGAATTCTTCTATCTCTACTACTACTTCTATAGCTAATAACGTTATAACTACTAGTCTAATAGATATAATATATAGCTTAAAATAATAGTATTAATTATATCTATTAGCTCTAAGTAGCTTAAAGTCGTTATCTTAATATTATACGTATTAGTAGCTAAGAGGATTTAGCTAC